>JAPDPK010000271.1:0-49350 GCA_031772115.1 Heritiera littoralis | reverse complement strand
CTAAACTTCTGATCCAAAATCTGATGCTCATTCTCTACATCAGAAAATTTGGAGTAATTAACTAACCAGAGAGGAAGCACCACAATAAGGAGCAAAAAGTGCGCACTATAGTATAAAGTGAAGAAAATTAGCAAGATGAATTATACCAGCCTTCTCTTCTTCTCTCTTCTTAGCAGCCTTTGCCCTTTGTTGCCTTATCAGGGCTAAGCATTCTGCGACAGCAATTAGTTCAGAATTAATTAAACAAGAGAATAAAAACTGTACAGGGAAAGGGGAGTATTTAGTCTGACCAAATTTAAAAGAACAGACAGATCAATTTTTCAGAACAAGCTTAGACTTTAGACCCAAGCAATAGGTTTCAGTAAAATAATATATATTTGTCACATGAATTTGTCTGCTTTATACAAACTGTATCCAATTCCCCAATTTCACTTGCAGTGTACTAAAAAGTTTATGAAATGGTCACAGTTTATATATTTTCTTTCCTAGAATGGAATGTCTGGATCTATATATGTTAAGATATTTGTCTCACATCCATCCACAGTTCAAGAAATTATAACGAGGCAAAACAGAAATGACCTTATCACACCTTGGGGAATGGGGATGCTGTCGGAGTGCAATCAAGAAGGACAAAGGAGTCACGAAAGAGAGGGCTGATGCATTGGCGCGTTGCTGGCAGCTGGCTTGGGGAATGAGAGAGTGGGTTTGTTTCTGAGTGAAGGTGGCCGGTGGGATGTCTAAAAGGCCACTGAGATTGAGGGCTGAGGCAGAGTTGCTGCCTGGGAGTTGGGACGAGTGGGCCATTGTTCTTGGAAGGTTGGGATGCGCTGTTGGGTAGACTAAAGAGGGTGTGTGGTCACGTTTTAGGGAAAATGAACTAGGGTTTTGTAAATTAGGGTTGTAACTTTATATATAATAAGGGTAAATCTGTAAGTTCATAATAATATAATAAAATATATTAAAATAAAGAAAGCTCGATTAAGCTCGTAAGCTACCCAAGCTGGACATTAAAATACTCGAATTCAGCTCACTCGATAGCTGGAGCTACTCGAGCTCGAGCTCGAGCTCAGTGTGACAAAAATCTAGTCGAACTCAAGTTTTTCTCGAGTCAAGCCCGAGTAGCTTGCGAGCATAGGTATATCATTTACGCCCCTAGTCTTTGATGCTTTCTGTGACATACAGCATTATATTTATAACTATTCACTGTTATTTGATTTCCTACAAAGTTCATTTTAAACAGTCCTTTCCGAACCTGCCCCTAATTTCAGTGCCTTTGATGCTCTGGTGCCTTTTTTTCCTTCTAACTCATGAAGCAATATAAATTTTTTGTTTGGTTAAACTTGCATTATTCATCTTCTAATTATTACAAAAAAACTGTATGACTTTCATGATCTGTAACCAAAGCATAAACATTGTAATTATTTGGGAAGACAAAATGAAAACTTCTTTCAGATGAAACAAAGTCCCAAGATGCTTGCATTTTGGAATGCTAACTTTGGCATTTTAAACAGCCTTTCATTTGTTTTTGCAATTGGCTATGGCTATTGCACTTTTGCTTTACCCGTTGTCTGATCCATGTTGTGATTATTTTGCAGAATCATGTCTTTTCTCTTTGAAAAGCCAGAATCAAATGTCTTCCTGAAACTAATGCCTTCTTTTTATGTGGATTTATCCATATTCTGACCTTGCAGGAACAGGTGTTCTCTGAAAATGATGCCTTTTTTGCATGGACGTTTGTAAAACGGCGGCCGTTATGGCAAACACTTCTATCATTTTTCTGGCCTGTGTTGACACTTGCAATTTGCTTGTTTCCTGTATATCCACATCGGTGCAAATTACTAATACTCTATTCATGCGCGGGAGTTCTTCTACTTATTCTCTCCTTGCTTTTATGTAAGTTTTTCTGTGTTATTTTTTTTCCTGTATGTTATTTGATAGTAATATGCACTGGATCCTTTTTTATGTAATTTGATTAGTTCTTACTATATTAGGAGCTTTTTAGTGTTATTAAAAAATAAATTTTCTTTGGTTTACCATTTTAAAGAAGAAATATGCTAGGATCATGCTCTCTGAAGAAAGTTGTTTGATTTTGGAGTTGGTGACTAGCCTTGTGAAATTTCAGTACAATTCCACATCTATTGAGCAAGGTTCTGCTATTAACTCGTCACAGCCTTTTTCTATTCTTTCGGGGTTGTTTGCTAGCTAAAGATTACATTAAATTTAAACCCTACGTATGTTATTCTAGGATTATGGTGTTATATCATCAGTCCTATATCATGTTAGTTTAATTTTTTGCTCAGGTTGAAATTTTGGCTAATGTAGAGACAAAACTAACTTTTGGCCTAATAATTCCACCTGACATAAGCAGTTACATTGACACTCACCCACCTAGGTTACTGCATATACAACACGGGTGTAGGTTGTGTCTTCTGTTCTAGTTGATGGATTGTAACGTCTGTCTTGCCATTAAGCATCTGTCTTAGATTGTTGATATAAAAACTTAAAAATTGGTAGAGATTTGTATATTTTCTGTTCTCTCTCACTCTCTGTTGTTAGTGAAACAATAATAACATATGATTTGGAAACGAACTGACCTATGGTCTTTGTAAATACACACACACACACACACACACACACACACACACATATATATATATATATATATATCAAAATTCAAACTGGGAATAACTCACTTTATGCAGGAAGAGGAAAAGTCATATTATTGGTTTACTTTCCACTAAAGATTCCCATTAAACTATATCACTAAAATAGTAATATATCACCAAAAAATGCTAGTAGGCAGAAAACTAGTGTTCTTAAGATACATGTTGGACCTAGAACCTACTTTGCAATCAAATTTAGGAGAGAAGTGGAAATGCATTGCAAAACCCCTTATGTATGCAGTTATTGTTGTTGAATTAAAACAGCTAAGTATTCTGAAATGCCTGACATTGATCCCAGTTTGTATGAGTTTATATTTGGGTAACCAATTAAAGTTATTGTTTAAATTACAGGTTCTTTTTGTATTCAGTCTGTTTTATACCATTTGACATTTGCATGTTTTGCTTTTTCTTCCTTGTTTCTTTGAAATTTAAAAATTTGCAGTGAGAGCTGCAATATTTGGTGCTGCATGGATTGTTCTTGGTAAACGTGTTTGGTTCTTCCCTAACATCCTTGCTGAGGAAGCAACATTGCAAGAATTATTTCGTTTTTGGCCCAACAAAGATGAAGAAGAGCAACCAAAATGGACAGCAAGACTGTTCTATGCAATTGTGGCTGTATTGGTCATTTTGCTGCTGAGGCACCATGCCCCCGATGAGGCTGCTAGAGCAAGGTTAGTTCCTGATTGCTCTTGTACAAATATTTACTTGAGGAGTTTTCTTGTTTGTTTCAGTGAGCGGTTCAATCAGCTTATTGCTTTAAAAGACCGATATAGTTTGTGAGAACTTTGAATATGTTTGCTTGATAATCTTCTCAAACAGAAATGAGGTTTTTATCATCTAGGGGTATCTATTCTGGTGGTGAAAGTCATCTTTACTCTCAATCTAGAGTTATGAACACTTCAATCATTCTGGACCAGTGTTCTTGGAATCATTTGTGTCCACTCTTCATACCTCTGAAGTTTTTATATTATTCTTAACAGGTATCAGAAGCGGATGTCGAACATAATTGATGACGTCCTCGAATGGTCTCCAAGCCTCGCTCTGTCCGGGATGATGGAGAAACAGACTGTGGTTAATGCCACAGAAAACAATAAATTTTCTAATGAAAGCAAGGCAGCCTCAGAGACTGTAATCTCTGCCGAGGAAACGGCAAGTTTTGTGGAAACCGTTCGACATCAGAATGATACCATGTGATCGATCATGTTGATAGGGGCATTACAGTGCCTCTTGAATTTTGTCCAAAATACAAAAAAGAAAAGATGTAATATCAACTGGAAAAGTAAGGCAGTTACTAAATTTGTGTTTTTAAAAGAAATGTTATCTTACAGGATTAACTCTGGGGCAGTTTAAAGTCATTCCCAGTTATAATTATACAGCAATTAAATATTTGATGTGCTTTATGGTGTGGTAACCTTTGGTAAAGTGATTCCATATCTTCATTTACATATTTAGCTGTGTATTAAGTTTTCAATTATGATGGGGGCTGAATCTCTGAATCGAGTAAACACCAGCCTTTGACATAATCCAAGAGTGCTGTACTTCCATGTTTTTACTACCAGGCCATTGGTGCTTACATCAACCTTTGAAAATGCACGCATTAAGTCATACCATCAATCTACAGAGTTGTTAAAGGAATCCTCTTAACTCAAAACGAGAGAAGGAAAACCTCGGTGAACTTGTTATGGAGTCTTTCCCCCAAACTACTACTGTTGAGTTTATTCACTAGGATCTGTACAAAATTGCAACTTGGGAAAATTGATGAAGAAGCCACAAGACGAAAACTCCCATGCAATCTCTTCTTCCCTTCCATCCACAACCTAAGCACGAGGAAAGCCAAGAATGATTTGCCGCCTTGACAATAATTGCCTAGATGTAATCACAAACAATAGTTTCGAGTAAACTCTTCAGCTTTTGAGAGAATGTCCTACATTCACTGGATAGCTAGAGGCCTGTGTGAAGCCTGGGTAGTGGAGATGCAACCACCTTGTTTCTGATAATGACCGCTGGCATTGACCTGCTGCCTGTCATGCACACGGGACCCTCTTGCTTCTTGCTTGGTGGTAGACGAGTTCCAGGTTTCAGCAGAATCAGCTGGCAAAGGTTCAGAACCAGATGAACTTGCAGACTGATGCGATAGGGCAGGACCTGAACCTGCTTCTTTTTCTTTTGCCATGTGTTCTGAAGTATCAGCATCTATTTTCTTTGCAAAACGTCCTCCACTAACTCTAGCCCTACGCATAGCATGCTGGTGCCTAGATTCATGAAGATATGGCTGTAGGATATAGGAAATGAGGTATTATAAGATACAGATCAGATGGCATGCATATGGAACCACAGCAAACCCCCTCATAAACAACAAGAAGAATAAGTTTCTCACTATTCAAACTCTAATACTCTTGTGGTGCAATATGACATCAAAGAGGAATAAATATTTTAAAAAGATTTCTTGTTTAAAGTGCAATCATCAATAGAGCAGTGTTGGTTTTGCCGCCCATGGTGTATGATCAACCAACTGAAAGAGTATTGCAGTTTTATGTTTAGTTTAAAGTGCAACAATCAATACTGCAGTGTTAATTTCACCAACTCTAGCATACAATCAACCAACTGAAAGTGTATGCATTTTTATGTTTACCTTACGGGCTTTTACAACCTTCTTCTCAAGTTCTGCCTTGGCACGGGCCTGCCTTCGCCTCAAAATCCCCTGGTACTGTTTAGCATTCACATAAACAGGTTCTTGTGCCATCTCAATGGGCAAAGCCAATCTTGCATGAGGCATTCCAACAAATGGAGGATAACCCTGGCCATAGTAAGCATTTATTCATTTAGAAACTGTTCCATGTTTTGACTGTCAAGTATCAAAAGAGGGTTCTTAAATATAAAATCTTACTGTAATGAGTTGCCTTTTTTTAGAGAATTCTATCACATTATATAAAAAACAAACTAATAGAAGAAGAGCAGGTGACCTTGGTGACTGAGGTCTGTTAACATAAGTAAAATCATGCTCAAGTCAGATTTCCCGTCCCTTGCATCCGATGTCAACCCCCAAAACACCAAGACAAAGAAAGGATGAAAAAGCAAGGAAAAAAAAGGCAAAGCAATGCGTGGAAGGAAACCATTAACACATCAAGACAAAAAGGGCAATCCTTCAAAAATACTATGTAAAAACATGACAGACACTGTTCATTAGTTAGACATTTTTTATTGTTTCACCAACCACCCCTTCCTTTTTGTAGCTGGGAAGGAAATTTAAAAGTTGGGATCATAGACCAATTATTCACTAACCAATAAGATTGGGAAGGAACTTGAATTTTAAAAGCAGGTTTCTCTATTCATCTTGTCAGCAGGCATCTCAAAGTATCCCAATATCACAGTCCTCCAGAACTGTCCATTTAAGTAAAGAGCACTGAATTTTAGAATCAAATAGAGGTCTCCAAGTACCTATTCATAAACGGATATAATACATTTTCATTTGGTTTGGTTTCAGCTATTTTATTCCACTTTTAGGCTCAGTTTGTCTTATAAAAATTGCTTCCGGTAAATACTTTCTAAAATATTCTTACATTTTCAGGAAAAAAAGAGATCTTTTGTTTGGATGAATCAATTAAAAATGTTTTTTATTGTTTGGTTGTTTCTGAAAAATCATTTTTTAAAATAATATCTACATAACTATTAAAATATTAAAAATGGTATTAGGGTTTCACCTGGAGTTTTTTAAGATATTAAAATATTTTAGTGGCTCAAAATGGGTTCTATTTAAATACCACATTGAAGGTTTTTTAAGAGCAGTACTCACCCCTAAAAATTTACTAGTTATATAATAGCCACACAGTCATCACTTGATGTAATGGTATTTGGGGTGAGTACCACATTATCTAACGGATTCATAGTTCAGATACCATCACATTGAAGATTTTTTAAGATCAAGTACCACATTATACATTTCATTATAGTCCAAGGGTCATTTGTAACACTAACCTATAAAACAAATCCTAGCATTGAACCATTCAAACCCAGCTAGCTAAAGCAATATTAAGCATAAAACATGAGATTTGACCAAGCAGAGACTTCTTAAAAAACCATTTTGAGTTTTCTCACATACACTGATGTGTATAGTATCCCTTCACAAGGAAAGAGACAAATACATGAGATAAGAGCTTGCTAGAATATTAATCAAGGTTGTTTTGCTCTATTTGTTAAAAGCAAAAAAATTCATTAACTTGGAGATTTTACATAATTTTTTTCCAGAATTCAAATTCATAGAAAATGAACACATGTATCCTTACCCGGCTCCCCCCCAAGCCTCCATAAGAACAGTGGTAATTGCTAGATTCATTCCAATTATTAACTTCATCACTCTTTTTCTTGCGTTTTTTTTTTCCTCATGCATGTGTCTATGCAAGTATGTATGTACATATCCATGTATGTTTGTATGAATGTAACTATGTATATCTATGTATAAAAGCATCTATGTATATGTATGCATGTACATGTTTCTATGTACCAGATAAGCTGTATTTGCAACCTTTTTTTTTTTAGCTGGAAGTGTTATTCAACTTAACACATATCTTTTTAATATTCATATCATCAATGTGATTCTCTAATTTTTTCACAAAGTTCTTTTTTTTTTTGGTCAAATTTATTCACAAAGTTCAATACCTACTATTTTATGGCACAAAATTCCATTCTGAAATTCAAGTGAATGACACAAATACGCACGAGCATCATGTGCATATAAGATTTAACCTTGGCAAGGCAGAAAACTTGTCCAGAATCCAAGCAATATATGCTAGGAAAAACAGTTGAAACACATCCAACATGCCAGCAAATGAAGAAAACCAGTATATTACACACTCAACAGAATACCAATGGGTTGCACTTCAGATACCCAAATATGACAGCAAAGACTTCCTCTACAAACAATATACTGAATTTCCAGCAGCTTTAATGAACAAACCAGCTAGCCTATTTAAGCATTTACTAGCATGAATTTGAGCCATAATATATCATTAAAACCCAGAAAGGACAATAATTGTTGGACAAAATTGTACAAAAAGATTACATTCCTGTCTCTTTAGCTTCTTCCTCAAAGATAGGATAAACTAAATGATTAAGTGATTAAAGTCAACTTCTTCTGTCAAACTGTACCATTTCTAGCCACTTGCCTACAATATAATGGATTAAAAACAAGATCATTATCAAACTAGATTGCAAGAATGATCTCCTTTCGATCATAAGAAAGGGCTTGAGTCATCTAGAAGTAAAACATATGTACAAAAAAGCCAAAAAGCAAACTAACTGAAAATCCTGTTGAATTCCTTTGCTACTAAAACCAAGGGAAAAAAAAAGAGACAAGTAGGACTTCAGAAAAAATGGTCATGTCTAGCATTTATCAGATGCAAGTTAGGTAACAAAAATTTTATCAAGTGGAATGACATTAACATAGGTCATTCTTTTAATTCTGAAAACTTCATACTTCAATCACCAACGGCAATCTATTTTAAAACATCAGTATATAGCTTTGAGGTCTCGTGAGAATGATTTAATATAAAAGATAAAAATACAAAAGGAAAACATATCTACATGCAGCACAGCTTCAAGATAAAAACTAAATAGCAGTAAAATGATCAAACTATACTATTAGAAAGCATCTTGACTTGATCAATATAGAAGGAACAGATAAGGTCCCATACCAAAGGCTGATGTCTATAAGCTGCCATCATTCCTCCATAATAAGGATCTTGATATGGATGTGATGCACATGCCTGCAAAAGGATTGGGAAGAAAGCTAGGAATCCTTCCATGGCAACTTGTGCAACTATGAGAACTCTAACTGTATACATCAGAAAATCTTGAGCCTGAGGCACTTACAATTGAATGACCAACAAGTTCAAGCTGGGGAGGCTGCGTGAGGTTTTCATCACGCATAGCAGGCGTGGTAGATGCAGCAAGCTTCAAATTGTGATGTTCTTGTCCACTATTTCCAACTGAAAATAGAGGAAAAAACCATTAGCTTTCCAACCAAAAATCTGTTGGATGAAAGGCATAATCAGTAAGAGCCAGTAAATGACCAACATGCTAGGCACCTAAAGCACCATAGCGGCATGGAAAGATACGACCAGCAAGGCTTATCAAATCTACTTATACCAGTCAAGAGATACCAAATGTATTGAAATAGGATTCCATAATTATTTCCAGTTACCACATAAGCTTTGGAAGATGGGTCAATCGCCAGTTTCCTAGGCTAATGGAAAGTGGAAACTACAGAATGTTTAACTGAATCATTAGATCTGTCTGTTAAAATACTCCAAACACATTCAAAAAGACCGTAAGGTTTACATAAAATAGTACTAAACAGAATCTCAAACAATATCTATTTTGAATAACCTGTAGGTCCATGTTCAGTCCCAAAATTCATGAAATGATGAAGAGTATAGCCCACCAGCATGGTTCATGGAGACCGCACCATTATATTCATAACAATTTTTTAGTAGTATTGCCTACAGATATTAATAAAATAATGATGTGAAGTACCTGATTGAGAGGATGCAGTAGTTTGTGTTTCTTTATTACCATCATCCTCTTCATTTAGCCCGTCATTGGATGGAGACTGCCCATCATTCGACTCTGAACCATTAGGGCATTCCATTGAAGATGAATTTGATGCATTTCCTCCTCTCACTCCTGAGGAAATGGCACCATAACCAATATTACGCCACCAAGGTTCAGAATAAGCTGCAGTTGGAGGAACACCATGCGAATGAGGTTCTAATCGATTTCCACCTTCAGACTTTGACTGCATTCCTCCCAATAACCTCAAATGATAGTCAATTTCTTATTCTGTGTTCTTCTGCATGGAGGGAAAAAAAACAGATTCTTTATAACCAAATAATAAACTACTTTTACACAATGAACAATTTGTCACAATCTAGAAACCCAGACGAGAGAAAGCCCTTATTAGCCCCAGCTCTAAACCAAAAGAGAAAAGTTGTGATTATTTGACGTCAGAGATAAAAGTAACTAAAATCAACATTGTTGCAAATACGCATGCAATCAACTTTAACATAAAATATGCCAAACATACAATCATGGAAACAGTCCTTGGAATTCACAAATTCCACTTTCTCTGTGATGTAAAGGAACAAAGTAAGAAAATATGTCAAGATCAAAATAAAACATAGTAATGAATCACAATTAACAGAGAACCAGTACAAAATGCCTTACACTAGAAGTTACAGTCTTTCCTCTATGCAGATAGAGAAAATGAAAAGAGAACTTCATAAAAAGGTAGAAAGATAAATCCCCACCTTTCACCACTAATTTTTAACTACACACACAAGTAAATCCCAGAACTGATTAACTTTCCTAATGACAAACTAATAAATTTTTTGTACCTATCATAGTTATTAAGGAGGAGGCCAGGTGATGGAAGCCCATCAAGCTCACCAATCCCAAGTCATGTTCGTGATGATCGTGAATCTTTTCAGTGAGGTTCATATCAGGGGTGATGATATTAGTGAATTTTCTTATGATGCAATCTGCTTGCTAATTTCTCTACCTTCAAAATGGATAGAATAAACAAACCGGCGCAAGTGGTCCAAAAATAAATTGAGGATTTTTTGTTTCATCGATAATAAAATAAAAATTTCTCAATCACTGTTCTTCTCTCACATTTTGCCTGTACCAGGTCTTTTCACTTTTCATGCTTTTCAAAATATTAAAAAGTTATAAAATCTTTTGTGTCTCAACAAAGTTCTTTCCTTGGTTTCTTAAAAGTTTCCTCCAAGCTTTGCATTTCTTAACTAATGTCTACATAGTAGTTTCTTCCCTAGTTTCCAACAATAACTTAAAACCCTTATTTCCTGTTCTGCATGCAATCCATAATTTTAAATTCTTTAAAATAAAATCTCATTTCTCGTCTTGTCGCACAAAGCCCGAAATGCCCACACTAAAATCACATATATTTATCAAATTCAACAGCCAAAGCCTCAATTTTCAAACCCCAAACACCTAATTCTCCCCCAAAAAATACACAAACTCTTCAATAAAATTTCAGACCAAAAATCCGAAATTCTCAAAACCCTAAAGAAATTGCAATTCTACTTTAAAAATTACCAAAAAAAAAAAAGACGAAACAACCGAAACAACCAGAATTTAAGAACCCAATTAACAAAAAAAAAAAGAGAAAATAGGAGACTGAAAAAGACACTTACCGGTTAACCGAGAAGAATAAGAACAAACCAAATTCCTAGATTTTGGGGATTTTTAGAGAGAAAATCGAAATCGGCAAGAGAGAGAGAGAGTCAATCTAGTTTCTGTGCAATTCTCAGTAAGCAGTACTTAAAGAAGAGCTTTGCCCGTTTAAACCGAGAGTTAAGCTTTGATTGCGTCACCAACTGTTCGTATTCTAGTTTTATCTACCTACTGCTTTTACTGACACGTGGGCAGTTTCAGTCTGTCAGTTCTTTGTTGTTGTTTTTTTTTCGCCCTTATCCTCTTTCTTTTTGGATTTTTTTTTCTTTTGAATTTGCAAAAGTATAAAATATTAAATCTATACTTACGTGTATTTGCTAGTCACTTGTTTCTTTTTTTAGTAAGTCCCGCGGTGGTGTTGGTCCCATAACATGGCTAGTAACTACATGTGAAGGTAGAGCCATGCACATATTTTATTATCATTATTTCATCATCGTTATTTATTTTTCATGTCATGCCACTCGTCCATGTACTTTTTCTTACTATTATTACTTTTTGTTTTATTTTTTTTTTGGTTACAACTTTTTGTTTTATTTTATTATATCTATGTCTATCTATTTATCTATATATACTTTATTACATATATATTTACTTTATTATATCTGTACTTTTATACATATATTTTTTTTCATTTTGAAAGCATTTAATACCAATATAGGCTATTGCTATTTTGTAAATTATTTTTATAAAACTATAAAATACACTAATAATTCATTGTCAATATATTAACAACTTATAACCCGCAACAACGCTGGCACAAATCTAGTTCATCTTAAAGGTGTCGATAGGTAGATATGATTGTGTGAGAACCCCGTTTTTCTCATATCTGATATAAGTTAAAGAGTGTAAAAACTGAAAAGAAAACATTGATCGTTAAAATATCTAAATAAAGGGTCAGTTCAACAAGGTTTAAGTAAGTACTTGGTATGGGCCCCACTAAGACTTTCTCTGTCCAAATCGAAGTGAGACCCTAGAATGATGATATTTGAGGTTAAATGAATATAGCAAGAATCTACATCTCAAAATCATCTCGTTTAAGTATATTTTGAAAAGCGTAAAACAATTTCAAAAATGACTGTTAAGGACATAGGCCCGAAGAATTTTTGTGAATAACAATCAAATTGAGTTGACTTTTGATCAATTAACAGATGTGGGAAAATATATGTGTGATAAAGATTTATGTCATGCCATTAGATAGACTGAATCACATGTGAAGAATAAAATTTACGCGATTGACCTGATAGGGGTATTTTAGTAATTTTACCCTTACGATCAGTCAAACCTTAGTGAAACCTCATCTAATGATTAGATAAGTTAAACTAACTAGTTAATAATGTTATTGAAGTACGAAAGGTAAAATTATCCAAAATTATTAAGTATAAGGGCATTTTAGTAATTTAATAATAAAATATTATTTTTTTAAGAGATTTCCAGCTTCTTCCTCATCAAAGTCGGCAGTCTTCATTTCTTCTTCATTCCACCATAGCCAAACCTTAAGGAAGAGAGAGAAAGATTCAAAAACACCCAAATCGAAAACTATCTTTATCAACCTTGTCTATTTTTCATTGCTCTATCTTTTGACACCAAAATCAAGTCCCAAAGTGACCAAATCATGGTGAATCATCCCACATCAAATCTGGTCATGAAGGATAGCTGAGAGAAAATTTAGTTTTTCATGGTTTTATGGCTTTATACTATGTGATCTACATGTTTAGCTATGTGTTTAAGCTTAAATTGAATTAAAACCATGAGAATCATTTCCCTTAGGTTTCAGCCAACATCCTTTAAGTATGAGTGTGATGTTGTTTGATATGAAAATGACGTAGAATTATTGTAGAATAATTATAGAATATGAATTCAGGCTTAAATTGTTGAAAGGAGTTGTGTAGCCAAACAGGGTACATTCAACCTAGTGAAGGGGATACCGAAACCATGCTCAATTTAATGTAAATTAGGTTCTATAATAATGTATAAATTAATACAAGACTGCTGGTGAAGTCAGAACCAAAAAAGGAGGTTGACTGTACTTGTAGTTTGGCATCCGGTGTGAAGTAGACCAGATTTGTTGTTGTATTAGGAAATATGAAGGGCCTTGGAGTCTAGAATATTCATTATAAAAGAAATAATGAAATTTGACTGTGTTCTGACTTTATTTTGCAGCCTTGAAGTAGACGGCACTAAGGAAACAATAAGCGAATATATGCTCGTTTATTCGTATTGGTTACTGGAAATGGATAAGAAAACTATGCTTTGAATGAAATAGATAAGGGATATATATATAATATATATATATATATATATCCCTTATCTATTTCATTCAAAGCATAGTTTTCTTATCCATTTCCAGTAACCAATACGAATAAACGAGCATATATTCGCTTATTGTTTCCTTAGTGCCGTCTACTTCAAGGCTGCAAAATAAAGTCAGAACACAGTCAAATTTCATTATTTCTTTTATAATGAATATTCTAGACTCCAAGGCCCTTCATATTTCCTAATACAACAACAAATCTGGTCTACTTCACACCGGATGCCAAACTACAAGTACAGTCAACCTCCTTTTTTGGTTCTGACTTCACCAGCAGTCTTGTATTAATTTATACATTATTATAGAACCTAATTTACATTAAATTGAGCATGGTTTCGGTATCCCCTTCACTAGGTTGAATGTACCCTGTTTGGCTACACAACTCCTTTCAACAATTTAAGCCTGAATTCATATTCTATAATTATTCTACAATAATTCTACGTCATTTTCATATCAAACAACATCACACTCATACTTAAAGGATGTTGGCTGAAACCTAAGGGAATGATTCTCATGGTTTTAATTCAATTTAAGCTTAAACACATAGCTAAACATGTAGATCACATAGTATAAAGCCATAAAACCATGAAAAACTAAATTTTCTCTCAGCTATCCTTCATGACCAGATTTGATGTGGGATGATTCACCATGATTTGGTCACTTTGGGACTTGATTTTGGTGTCAAAAGATAGAGCAATGAAAAATAGACAAGGTTGATAAAGATAGTTTTCGATTTGGGTGTTTTTGAATCTTTCTCTCTCTTCCTTAAGGTTTGGCTATGGTGGAATGAAGAAGAAATGAAGACTGCCGACTTTGATGAGGAAGAAGCTGGAAATCTCTTAAAAAAATAATATTTTATTATAAATTACTAAAATGCCCTTATACTTAATAATTTTGGATAATTTTACCTTTCGTACTTCAATAACATTATTAACTAGTTAGTTTAACTTATCTAATCATTAGATGAGGTTTCACTAAGGTTTGACTGATCGTAAGGATAAAATTACCAAAATACCCCTATCAGGTCAATCGCGTAAATTTTATTCTTCACATGTGATTCAGTCTATCTAATGGCATGACATAAATCTTTATCACACATATATTTTCCCACATCTGTTAATTGATCAAAAGTCAACTCAATTTGATTGTTATTCACAAAAATTCTTCGGGCCTATGTCCTTAACAGTCATTTTTGAAATTGTTTTACGCTTTTCAAAATATACTTAAACGAGATGATTTTGAGATGTAGATTCTTGCTATATTCATTTACCTCAAATATCATCATTCTAGGGTCTCACTTCGATTTGGACAGAGAAAGTCTTAGTGGGGCCCATACCAAGTACTTACTTAAACCTTGTTGAACTGACCCTTTATTTAGATATTTTAACGATCAATGTTTTCTTTTCAGTTTTTACACTCTTTAACTTATATCAGATATGAGAAAAACGGGGTTCTCACACAATCATATCTACCTATCGACACCTTTAAGATGAACTAGATTTGTGCCAGCGTTGTTGCGGGTTATAAGTTGTTAATATATTGACAATGAATTATTAGTGTATTTTATAGTTTTATAAAAATAATTTACAAAATAGCAATAGCCTATATTGGTATTAAATGCTTTCAAAATGAAAAAAAATATATGTATAAAAGTACAGATATAATAAAGTAAATATATATGTAATAAAGTATATATAGATAAATAGATAGACATAGATATAATAAAATAAAACAAAAAGTTGTAACCAAAAAAAAAATAAAACAAAAAGTAATAATAGTAAGAAAAAGTACATGGACGAGTGGCATGACATGAAAAATAAATAACGATGATGAAATAATGATAATAAAATATGTGCATGGCTCTACCTTCACATGTAGTTACTAGCCATGTTATGGCACCAACACCACCGCGGGACTTTACTAAAAAAAGAAACAAGTGACTAGCAAATACACGTAAGTATTGATTTAATATTTTATACTTTTGCAAATTCAAAAGAAAAAAAAATCCAAAAAGAAAGAGGATAAGGGCGAAAAAAAAAACAACAACAAAGAACTGACAGACTGAAACTGCCCACGTGTCAGTAAAAGCAGTAGGTAGATAAAACTAGAATACGAACAGTTGGTGACGCAATCAAAGCTTAACTCTCGGTTTAAACGGGCAAAGCTCTTCTTTAAGTACTGCTTACTGAGAATTGCACAGAAACTAGATTGACTCTCTCTCTCTCTTGCCGATTTCGATTTTCTCTCTAAAAATCCCCAAAATCTAGGAATTTGGTTTGTTCTTATTCTTCTCGGTTAACCGGTAAGTGTCTTTTTCAGTCTCCTATTTTCTCTTTTTTTTTTTGTTAATTGGGTTCTTAAATTCTGGTTGTTTCGGTTGTTTCGTCTTTTTTTTTTTTGGTAATTTTTAAAGTAGAATTGCAATTTCTTTAGGGTTTTGAGAATTTCGGATTTTTGGTCTGAAATTTTATTGAAGAGTTTGTGTATTTTTTGGGGGGAGAATTAGGTGTTTGGGGTTTGAAAATTGAGGCTTTGGCTGTTGAATTTGATAAATATATGTGATTTTAGTGTGGGCATTTCGGGCTTTGTGCGACAAGACGAGAATGAGATTTTATTTTAAAGAATTTAAAATTATGGATTGCATGCAGAACAGGAAATAAGGGTTTTAAGTTATTGTTGGAAACTAGGGAAGAAACTACTATGTAGACATTAGTTAAGAAATGCAAAGCTTGGAGGAAACTTTTAAGAAACCAAGGAAAGAACTTTGTTGAGACACAAAAGATTTTATAACTTTTTAATATTTTGAAAAGCATGAAAAGTGAAAAGACCTGGTACAGGCAAAATGTGAGAGAAGAACAGTGATTGAGAAATTTTTATTTTATTATCGATGAAACAAAAAATCCTCAATTTATTTTTGGACCACTTGCGCGGTTTGTTTATTCTATCCATTTTGAAGGTAGAGAAATTAGCAAGCAGATTGCATCATAAGAAAATTCACTAATATCATCACCCCTGATATGAACCTCACTGAAAAGATTCACGATCATCACGAACATGACTTGGGATTGGTGAGCTTGATGGGCTTCCATCACCTGCCTCCTCCTTAATAACTATGATAGGTACAAAAAATTTATTAGTTTGTCATTAGGAAAGTTAATCAGTTCTGGGATTTACTTGTGTGTGTAGTTAAAAATTAGTGGTGAAAGGTGGGGATTTATCTTTCTACCTTTTTATGAAGTTCTCTTTTCATTTTCTCTATCTGCATAGAGGAAAGACTGTAACTTCTAGTGTAAGGCATTTTGTACTGGTTCTCTGTTAATTGTGATTCATTACTATGTTTTATTTTGATCTTGACATATTTTCTTACTTTTTTCCTTTACATCACAGAGAAAGTGGAATTTGTGAATTCCAAGGACTGTTTCCATGATTGTATGTTTGGCATATTTTATGTTAAAGTTGATTGCATGCGTATTTGCAACAATGTTGATTTAGTTACTTTTATCTCTGACGTCAAATAATCACAACTTTTCTCTTTTGGTTTAGAGCTGGGGCTAATAAGGGCTTTCTCTCGTCTGGGTTTCTAGATTGTGACAAATTGTTCATTGTGTAAAAGTAGTTTATTATTTGGTTATAAAGAATCTGTTTTTTTTCCCTCCATGCAGAAGAACACAGAATAAGAAATTGACTATCATTTGAGGTTATTGGGAGGAATGCAGTCAAAGTCTGAAGGTGGAAATCGATTAGAACCTCATTCGCATGGTGTTCCTCCAACTGCAGCTTATTCTGAACCTTGGTGGCGTAATATTGGTTATGGTGCCATTTCCTCAGGAGTGAGAGGAGGAAATGCATCAAATTCATCTTCAATGGAATGCCCTAATGGTTCAGAGTCGAATGATGGGCAGTCTCCATCCAATGACGGGCTAAATGAAGAGGATGATGGTAATAAAGAAACACAAACTACTGCATCCTCTCAATCAGGTACTTCACATCATTATTTTATTAATATCTGTAGGCAATACTACTAAAAAATTGTTATGAATATAATGGTCGGTCTCCATGAACCATGCTGGTGGGCTATACTCTTCATCATTTCATGAATTTTGGGACTGAACATGGACCTACAGGTTATTCAAAATAGATATTGTTTGAGATTCTGTTTAGTACTATTTTATGTAAACCTTACGGTCTTTTTGAATGTGTTTGGAGTATTTTAACAGACAGATCTAATGATTCAGTTAAACATTCTGTAGTTTCCACTTTCCATTAGCCTAGGAAACTGGCGATTGACCCATCTTCCAAAGCTTATGTGGTAACTGGAAATAATTATGGAATCCTATTTCAATACATTTGGTATCTCTTGACTGGTATAAGTAGATTTGATAAGCCTTGCTGGTCGTATCTTTCCATGCCGCTATGGTGCTTTAGGTGCCTAGCATGTTGGTCATTTACTGGCTCTTACTGATTATGCCTTTCATCCAACAGATTTTTGGTTGGAAAGCTAATGGTTTTTTCCTCTATTTTCAGTTGGAAATAGTGGACAAGAACATCACAATTTGAAGCTTGCTGCATCTACCACGCCTGCTATGCGTGATGAAAACCTCACGCAGCCTCCCCAGCTTGAACTTGTTGGTCATTCAATTGTAAGTGCCTCAGGCTCAAGATTTTCTGATGTATACAGTTAGAGTTCTCATAGTTGCACAAGTTGCCATGGAAGGATTCCTAGCTTTCTTCCCAATCCTTTTGCAGGCATGTGCATCACATCCATATCAAGATCCTTATTATGGAGGAATGATGGCAGCTTATAGACATCAGCCTTTGGTATGGGACCTTATCTGTTCCTTCTATATTGATCAAGTCAAGATGCTTTCTAATAGTATAGTTTGATCATTTTACTGCTATTTAGTTTTTATCTTGAAGCTGTGCTGCATGTAGATATGTTTTCCTTTTGTATTTTTATCTTTTATATTAAATCATTCTCACGAGACCTCAAAGCTATATACTGATGTTTTAAAATAGATTGCCGTTGGTGATTGAAGTATGAAGTTTTCAGAATTAAAAGAATGACCTATGTTAATGTCATTCCACTTGATAAAATTTTTGTTACCTAACTTGCATCTGATAAATGCTAGACATGACCATTTTTTCTGAAGTCCTACTTGTCTCTTTTTTTTTCCCTTGGTTTTAGTAGCAAAGGAATTCAACAGGATTTTCAGTTAGTTTGCTTTTTGGCTTTTTTGTACATATGTTTTACTTCTAGATGACTCAAGCCCTTTCTTATGATCGAAAGGAGATCATTCTTGCAATCTAGTTTGATAATGATCTTGTTTTTAATCCATTATATTGTAGGCAAGTGGCTAGAAATGGTACAGTTTGACAGAAGAAGTTGACTTTAATCACTTAATCATTTAGTTTATCCTATCTTTGAGGAAGAAGCTAAAGAGACAGGAATGTAATCTTTTTGTACAATTTTGTCCAACAATTATTGTCCTTTCTGGGTTTTAATGATATATTATGGCTCAAATTCATGCTAGTAAATGCTTAAATAGGCTAGCTGGTTTGTTCATTAAAGCTGCTGGAAATTCAGTATATTGTTTGTAGAGGAAGTCTTTGCTGTCATATTTGGGTATCTGAAGTGCAACCCATTGGTATTCTGTTGAGTGTGTAATATACTGGTTTTCTTCATTTGCTGGCATGTTGGATGTGTTTCAACTGTTTTTCCTAGCATATATTGCTTGGATTCTGGACAAGTTTTCTGCCTTGCCAAGGTTAAATCTTATATGCACATGATGCTCGTGCGTATTTGTGTCATTCACTTGAATTTCAGAATGGAATTTTGTGCCATAAAATAGTAGGTATTGAACTTTGTGAATAAATTTGACCAAAAAAAAAAAGAACTTTGTGAAAAAATTAGAGAATCACATTGATGATATGAATATTAAAAAGATATGTGTTAAGTTGAATAACACTTCCAGCTAAAAAAAAAAGGTTGCAAATACAGCTTATCTGGTACATAGAAACATGTACATGCATACATATACATAGATGCTTTTATACATAGATATACATAGTTACATTCATACAAACATACATGGATATGTACATACATACTTGCATAGACACATGCATGAGGAAAAAAAAACGCAAGAAAAAGAGTGATGAAGTTAATAATTGGAATGAATCTAGCAATTACCACTGTTCTTATGGAGGCTTGGGGGGGAGCCGGGTAAGGATACATGTGTTCATTTTCTATGAATTTGAATTCTGGAAAAAAATTATGTAAAACTCCAAGTTAATGAATTTTTTTGCTTTTAACAAATAGAGCAAAACAACCTTGATTAATATTCTAGCAAGCTCTTATCTCATGTATTTGTCTCTTTCCTTGTGAAGGGATACTATACACATCAGTGTATGTGAGAAAACTCAAAATGGTTTTTTAAGAAGTCTCTGCTTGGTCAAATCTCATGTTTTATGCTTAATATTGCTTTAGCTAGCTGGGTTTGAATGGTTCAATGCTAGGATTTGTTTTATAGGTTAGTGTTACAAATGACCCTTGGACTATAATGAAATGTATAATGTGGTACTTGATCTTAAAAAATCTTCAATGTGATGGTATCTGAACTATGAATCCGTTAGATAATGTGGTACTCACCCCAAATACCATTACATCAAATGATGACTGTGTGGCTATTATATAACTAGTAAATTTTTAGGGGTGAGTACTTGCTCTTAAAAAACCTTCAATGTGGTATTTAAATAGAACCCATTTTGAGCCACTAAAATATTTTAATATCTTAAAAAACTCCAGGTGAAACCCTTAATACCATTTTTAATATTTTAATAGTTATGTAGATATTATTTTAAAAAATGATTTTTCAGAAACAACCAAACAATAAAAAACATTTTTAATTGATTCATCCCAACAAAAGATCTCTTTTTTTCCTGAAAATGTAAGAATATTTTAGAAAGTATTTACCGGAAGCAATTTTTATAAGACAAACTGAGCCTAAAAGTGGAATAAAATAGCTGAAACCAAACCAAATGAAAATGTATTATATCCGTTTATGAATAGGTACTTGGAGACCTCTATTTGATTCTAAAATTCAGTGCTCTTTACTTAAATGGACAGTTCTGGAGGACTGTGATATTGGGATACTTTGAGATGCCTACTGACAAGATGAATAGAGAAACCTGCTTTTAAAATTCAAGTTCCTTCCCAATCTTATTGGTTAGTGAATAATTGGTCTATGATCCCAACTTTTAAATTTCCTTCCCAGCTACAAAAAGGAAGGGGTGGTTGGTGAAACAATAAAAAATGTCTAACTAATGAACAGTGTCTGTCATGTTTTTACATAGTATTTTTGAAGGATTGCCCTTTTTGTCTTGATGTGTTAATGGTTTCCTTCCACGCATTGCTTTGCCTTTTTTTTCCTTGCTTTTTCATCCTTTCTTTGTCTTGGTGTTTTGGGGGTTGACATCGGATGCAAGGGACGGGAAATCTGACTTGAGCATGATTTTACTTATGTTAACAGACCTCAGTCACCAAGGTCACCTGCTCTTCTTCTATTAGTTTGTTTTTTATATAATGTGATAGAATTCTCTAAAAAAAGGCAACTCATTACAGTAAGATTTTATATTTAAGAACCCTCTTTTGATACTTGACAGTCAAAACATGGAACAGTTTCTAAATGAATAAATGCTTACTATGGCCAGGGTTATCCTCCATTTGTTGGAATGCCTCATGCAAGATTGGCTTTGCCCATTGAGATGGCACAAGAACCTGTTTATGTGAATGCTAAACAGTACCAGGGGATTTTGAGGCGAAGGCAGGCCCGTGCCAAGGCAGAACTTGAGAAGAAGGTTGTAAAAGCCCGTAAGGTAAACATAAAAATGCATACACTTTCAGTTGGTTGATTGTATGCTAGAGTTGGTGAAATTAACACTGCAGTATTGATTATTGCACTTTAAACTAAACATAAAACTGCAATACTCTTTCAGTTGGTTGATCATACACCATGGGCGGCAAAACCAACACTGCTCTATTGATGATTGCACTTTAAACAAGAAATCTTTTTAAAATATTTATTCCTCTTTGATGTCATATTGCACCACATGAGTATTAGAGTTTGAATAGTGAGAAACTTATTCTTCTTGTTGTTTATGGGGGGGTTTGCTGTGGTTCCATATGCATGCCATCTGATCTGTATCTTATAATACCTCATTTCCTATATCCTACAGCCATATCTTCATGAATCTAGGCACCAGCATGCTATGCGTAGGGCTAGAGTTAGTGGAGGACGTTTTGCAAAGAAAATAGATGCTGATACTTCAGAACACATGGCAAAAGAAAAAGAAGCAGGTTCAGGTCCTGCCCTATCGCATCAGTCTGCAAGTTCATCTGGTTCTGAACCTTTGCCAGCTGATTCTGCTGAAACCTGGAACTCGTCTACCACCAAGCAAGAAGCAAGAGGGTCCCGTGTGCATGACAGGCAGCAGGTCAATGCCAGCGGTCATTATCAGAAACAAGGTGGTTGCATCTCCACTACCCAGGCTTCACACAGGCCTCTAGCTATCCAGTGAATGTAGGACATTCTCTCAAAAGCTGAAGAGTTTACTCGAAACTATTGTTTGTGATTACATCTAGGCAATTATTGTCAAGGCGGCAAATCATTCTTGGCTTTCCTCTTGTGCTTAGGTTGTGGATGGAAGGGAAGAAGAGATTGCATGGGAGTTTTCGTCTTGTGGCTTCTTCATCAATTTTCCCAAGTTGCAATTTTGTACAGATCCTAGTGAATAAACTCAACAGTAGTAGTTTGGGGGAAAGACTCCATAACAAGTTCACCGAGGTTTTCCTTCTCTCGTTTTGAGTTAAGAGGATTCCTTTAACAACTCTGTAGATTGATGGTATGACTTAATGCGTGCATTTTCAAAGGTTGATGTAAGCACCAATGGCCTGGTAGTAAAAACATGGAAGTACAGCACTCTTGATTATGTCAAAGGCTGGTGTTTACTCGATTCAGAGATTCAGCCCCCATCATAATTGAAAACTTAATACACAGCTAAATATGTAAATGAAGATATGGAATCACTTTACCAAAGGTTACCACACCATAAAGCACATCAAATATTTAATTGCTGTATAATTATAACTGGGAATGACTTTAAACTGCCCCAGAGTTAATCCTGTAAGATAACATTTCTTTTAAAAACACAAATTTATAACTGCCTTACTTTTCCAGTTGATATTACATCTTTTCTTTTTTGTATTTTGGACAAAATTCAAGAGGCACTGTAATGCCCCTATCAACATGATCGATCACATGGTATCATTCTGATGTCGAACGGTTTCCACAAAACTTGCCGTTTCCTCGGCAGAGATTACAGTCTCTGAGGCTGCCTTGCTTTCATTAGAAAATTTATTGTTTTCTGTGGCATTAACCACAGTCTGTTTCTCCATCATCCCGGACAGAGCGAGGCTTGGAGACCATTCGAGGACGTCATCAATTATGTTCGACATCCGCTTCTGATACCTGTTAAGAATAATATAAAAACTTCAGAGGTATGAAGAGTGGACACAAATGATTCCAAGAACACTGGTCCAGAATGATTGAACTGTTCATAACTCTAGATTGAGAGTAAAGATGACTTTACGTTACCCTAGATGATAAAAACCTCATTTCTGTTTGAGAAGATTATCAAGCAAACATTCAAAGTTCTCACAAACTATATCGGTCTTTTAAAGCAATAAGCTGATTGAACGCTCACTGAAACAAACAAGAAAACTCCTCAGTAAATATTTGTACAAGAGCAATCAGGAACTAACCTTGCTCTAGCAGCCTCATCGGGGGCATGGTGCCTCAGCAGCAAAATGACCAATACAGCCACAATTGCATAGAACAGTCTTGCTGTCCATTTTGGTTGCTCTTCTTCATCTTTGTTGGGCCAAAAACGAAATAATTCTTGCAATGTTGCTTCCTCAGCAAGGATGTTAGGGAAGAACCAAACACGTTTACCAAGAACAATCCATGCAGCACCAAATATTGCAGCTCTCACTGCAAATTTTTAAATTTCAAAGAAACAAGGAAGAAAAAGCAAAACATGCAAATGTCAAATGGTATAAAACAGACTGAATACAAAAAGAACCTGTAATTTAAACAATAACTTTAATTGGTTACCCAAATATAAACTCATACAAACTGGGATCAATGTCAGGCATTTCAGAATACTTAACTGTTTTAATTCAACAACAATAACTGCATACATAAGGGGTTTTGCAATGCATTTCCACTTCTCTCCTAAATTTGATTGCAAAGTAGGTTCTAGGTCCAACATGTATCTTAAGACACTAGTTTTCTGCCACTAGCATTTTTTGGTGATATATTACTATTTTAGTGATATAGTTTAAGGGAATCTTTAGTGGAAAGTAAACCAATAATATGACTTTTCCTCTTCCTGCATAAAGTGAGTTATTCCCAGTTTGAATTTTGATATATATATATATATATATATGTGTGTGTGTGTGTGTGTGTGTGTGTGTGTGTGTGTATTTACAAAGACCATAGGTCAGTTCGTTTCCAAATCATATGTTATTTGTTTCACTAACAACAGAGAGTGAGAGAGAACAGAAAATATACAAATCTCTACCAATTTTTAAGTTTTTATATCAACAATCTAAGACAGATGCTTAATGGCAAGACAGACGTTACAATCCATCAACTAGAACAGAAGACACAACCTACACCCGTGTTGTATATGCAGTAACCTAGGTGGGTGAGTGTCAATGTAACTGCTTATGTCAGGTGGAATTATTAGGCCAAAAGTTTAGTTTTGTCTCTACATTAGCCAAAATTTCAACCTGAGCAAAAAATTAAACTAACATGATATAGGACTGATGATATAACACCATAATCCTAGAATAACATACGTAGGGTTTAAATTTAATGTAATCTTTAGCTAGCAAACAACCCCGAAAGAATAGAAAAAGGCAGTGACGAGTTAATAGCAACCTTGCTCAATAGATGTGGAATTGTACTGAAATTTCACAAGGCTAGTCACCAACTCCAAAATCAAACAACTTTCTTCAGAGAGCATGATCCTAGCATATTTCTTCTTTAAAATGGTAAACCAAAGAAAATTTATTTTTTAATAACACTAAAAAGCTCCTAATATAGTAAGAACTAATCAAATTACATAAAAAAGGATCCAGTGCATATTACTATCAAATAACATACAGGAAAAAAAATAACACAGAAAAACTTACATAAAAGCAAGGAGAGAATAAGTAGAAGAACTCCCGCGCATGAATAGAGTATTAGTAATTTGCACCGATGTGGATATACAGGAAACAAGCAAATTGCAAGTGTCAACACAGGCCAGAAAAATGATAGAAGTGTTTGCCATAACGGCCGCCGTTTTACAAACGTCCATGCAAAAAAGGCATCATTTTCAGAGAACACCTGTTCCTGCAAGGTCAGAATATGGATAAATCCACATAAAAAGAAGGCATTAGTTTCAGGAAGACATTTGATTCTGGCTTTTCAAAGAGAAAAGACATGATTCTGCAAAATAATCACAACATGGATCAGACAACGGGTAAAGCAAAAGTGCAATAGCCATAGCCAATTGCAAAAACAAATGAAAGGCTGTTTAAAATGCCAAAGTTAGCATTCCAAAATGCAAGCATCTTGGGACTTTGTTTCATCTGAAAGAAGTTTTCATTTTGTCTTCCCAAATAATTACAATGTTTATGCTTTGGTTACAGATCATGAAAGTCATACAGTTTTTTTGTAATAATTAGAAGATGAATAATGCAAGTTTAACCAAACAAAAAATTTATATTGCTTCATGAGTTAGAAGGAAAAAAAGGCACCAGAGCATCAAAGGCACTGAAATTAGGGGGATGAGGTTCGGAAAGGACTGTTTAAAATGAACTTTGTAGGAAATCAAATAACAGTGAATAGTTATAAATATAATGCTGTATGTCACAGAAAGCATCAAAGACTAGGGGCGTAAATGATATACCTATGCTCGCAAGCTACTCGGGCTTGACTCGAGAAAAACTTGAGTTCGACTAGATTTTTGTCACACTGAGCTCGAGCTCGAGCTCGAGTAGCTCCAGCTATCGAGTGAGCTGAATTCGAGTATTTTAATGTCCAGCTTGGGTAGCTTACGAGCTTAATCGAGCTTTCTTTATTTTAATATATTTTATTATTATATTATTATGAACTTACAGATTTACCCTTATTATATATAAAGTTACAACCCTAATTTACAAAACCCTAGTTCATTTTCCCTAAAACGTGACCACACACCCTCTTTAGTCTACCCAACAGCGCATCCCAACCTTCCAAGAACAATGGCCCACTCGTCCCAACTCCCAGGCAGCAACTCTGCCTCAGCCCTCAATCTCAGTGGCCTTTTAGACATCCCACCGGCCACCTTCACTCAGAAACAAACCCACTCTCTCATTCCCCAAGCCAGCTGCCAGCAACGCGCCAATGCATCAGCCCTCTCTTTCGTGACTCCTTTGTCCTTCTTGATTGCACTCCGACAGCATCCCCATTCCCCAAGGTGTGATAAGGTCATTTCTGTTTTGCCTCGTTATAATTTCTTGAACTGTGGATGGATGTGAGACAAATATCTTAACATATATAGATCCAGACATTCCATTCTAGGAAAGAAAATATATAAACTGTGACCATTTCATAAACTTTTTAGTACACTGCAAGTGAAATTGGGGAATTGGATACAGTTTGTATAAAGCAGACAAATTCATGTGACAAATATATATTATTTTACTGAAACCTATTGCTTGGGTCTAAAGTCTAAGCTTGTTCTGAAAAATTGATCTGTCTGTTCTTTTAAATTTGGTCAGACTAAATACTCCCCTTTCCCTGTACAGTTTTTATTCTCTTGTTTAATTAATTCTGAACTAATTGCTGTCGCAGAGTGCTTAGCCCTGATAAGGCAACAAAGGGCAAAGGCTGCTAAGAAGAGAGAAGAAGAGAAGGCTGGTATAATTCATCTTGCTAATTTTCTTCACTTTATACTATAGTGCGTACTTTTTGCTCCTTATTGTGGTGCTTCCTCTCTGGTTAGTTAATTACTCCAAATTTTCTGATGTAGAGAATGAGCATCAGATTTTGGATCAGAAGTTTAGAGTTTAAACTGCCCTATATGCATATTTGCAATTTCTGTTGAAGCTGATGTTATTATTTCTATTTTGCAATTTCTAAGAAATTGATAGCTTGATCTCATTAACTAATCCAGAATTAGTAATTATTTGTACTTTGAATGTTTCTAACAACCTTTTAAACATAGTTCTTTTTGATACAATTGTAGGTTAATATTGGAAGCACTGATGAACCCGTAGTAATTGGTACTGCTCTATCACTACCTTCGTCAGCTTTTGTTCTACAGGTATTTAATGGTAGATATCTTAGAATGGTTGTTTCATTTTGCTGCCAGTCACTTTGAGTGGGTGAGTATAAATCCTGGCAACCAGGCTAAAATCATAATGTACTCACTACTTCTATATTTGGTAGGTTCGAGATTCTGGCTTTTCAAGTGAAGATTTGTTTTCAAAAATAGGACTCTCCTTTGTATTCTTTTTCTACCTTTTTTCCTCTCATAAATGGAAATCTGTATATGCTACTTGTTCTTGGTAACAATATTCACGCATAACAAATTCATATATATTACAAAAGAAAAGAAGTAAAGTTCTTTGCTTTATGATGCTTTTACAAGCCAAGTGTTTCCCGTTCACTGAGATATGAGATATACCTGCCTGATATAGCATTGTAAAGCTTACAATTATAAGATATAGCTTCTTGCAGAGAAGGGTGAGCTGCCAACAAGATTTGGCTGTGCAACTCTAGGTATACTTCTTTTACAGGTTCTTATTCATACACTTGACATGCTTGGCTTATTTCTTCAAGTTAATTTGACATACCAAAGAAGTTATTATATTTGCTATTACTTACATTAATGGATTATTCTAGGTTCATTGCAAAGTGGACATCACAAATACAAAGATATGTTTATAACTTATTGATGTTCAATTTTTATCTTTTTGTTGTCTTTTGATTTGTTCTTTTTTTTTGTGATATAGAACTAGACATGTCAAGCACACTGGATGTCTTCTCTCCTCAGTTCACATGATAAATGTATATGTTTATGGCTTACATAGCACAATTGTTTGTGCTCGAGCTCGAATTCATTTTTTTTTTTGTATACAAATATTTTGTCAACAACTTACATAAAAATCAAAGTCTTAACATAATTAAAGAACTTGAAATGCTTTAATTATGTTAAGACTTTGATTGTTATGTAAGTTGTTGTTGTTGTTGACAAAATATTTGTATACAAAAAAAAAATGAATTCGAGCTCGAGCACAAACAATTGTGCTTGACATCAAGCATGAGAATTGAGCTTGGTAAATAAGCCTAATTGAGCAAGCTCGGGTAGCTCTATTTTTTTTTTCCAAGTTGAGCTCAAGCTTAAAAATCAAATTCGCGCAAGTTTCGAGCAGCTAGTCTTGAGTCGAGCTCGAGCTTCTCACTGTATCAACTCGACTCGATTACACTTCAATCAAAGACCACATGAAACAAAAGTCATCATCTTAATCAAGATCAAAAAGAGAACTAGCTAAAGATGCTAAGCCTTGGCACAAAGGAGACTTCAGGCTTAAGGGATGACTCAATAAGATGAATCAAGTTCCAATAGGATTTCTCTTGAAATAACTATGAAAAAAAATCCTCATAATAAAATTAAAAAAAAAAGTTCAAACGGGTGATATCATATATACAAGTGTAGGTCTAAAATATTTGCAAATAATAGGTGTAAAATCTTACGGTTTCTCTTGGCAAAAGTTAAAAATAAAAAAAAATAAAAAACCTCAACCAATAATGATAAAAAAAAAAGATCAGGTGTATCATAGGGCAGACTAGCTGTACAGATCTAAGTATGCATTTAGTAATTGTAGAAAGACAACTCTTTGCATATATCAACAAGATAGACACATATACACATAAATTACATATACACGTATATAGATGTTTGTGTGTCAAAAATTCAAGCAGCTACACCACCTAGAAGTGAAAGAAGTAAAACGATTTATCAAATATTTTAATGTTAAACAAGTAAAAGACTCACAGGAAAAATTTCTAAATGTGCAGGCCAGGTAGACAACTTTTTCTTCCCTGGGCGAACAGTTTTCACCACACGGTCGCAGCGCACCAAAAGATTTTTTTGTAACAAACAATTGGCAATGTCTTCAGTTTCTAGATTTCTATTTGACTCCAGCATTTCTTTAAGCTCCGGATGATTTTTCATAAAGCTCACAAAATCCTTCCCTCTAAAATATTCGACACGAGTTTCCTGCAAGACAGCCCATCTAGACACCAAACCTTTATGGTCCCTCACTTTCTCAGCAAACAACTGAAACACATCCTTCTTGGCAGCTTGTTTCTGGGTAGAAAGGAAATGATACAGAAATTAGATAACAGTCAAATATATAAAATTCTTGAATTACAATCAATTATAGGAATTGGCCAGTACAAGCACATTGAAACACATGTAAGCCCAAAATTCATGACACAAAGATCAAAGCCAAACCTAACAGGCAATACCATCAGTTGGTCAGGCAAACTATGAGTATAAATCATATTGACCACTAATCAAAACAGTACCACAGATGGTCAAGCACAATTCCTTATCATAGATATTTAAAGCACTATTAAGTTAAGATGCAATTTGGTTTCACTGTGGAAACAACATTTTCTGAATTTGTGGGGCCAACTAATGCAAAACTAATTCAAAATAATTTCCTCAATTCTTTTTTGCACAATTACCAATTTAATTCTATCATGTTCTTTACATCGAATCTTGCCGGCAAAAAAAATCCATACTGTCACTCAAACCCTTCACTTTTTTTTTTGGTGGAAGTGAAAACATAGGATACAGAACATTCTAGGACAACAAAAACCCTCAAATGTAATAAACACTTCAGACATCGGATTCGGGTGCCCGAGTCTGAGAATCTATCCCTTGTTTTTCGTTTACTACTGAAGATGATTAAAAAGAAAATTCAAAAAAATAAAACTAGATAAGAAAAAGTCCCATAGAATTTCTTGACCAAATTCCCTCCTAAAAAGTGCAGTGCACCAATTGAGCTGGTCCCAACAATCGATACGAATCAATATCTATCTTTTATTTTTTTTTCCTTTCTACCAATTCAAATAAAGTTAGATTTATTTTCTTTGTTAAGGAAAATGATAGTAGTATTTATACTAAATTCATGACAAAAAAATTCAGATCAAAACAAAAAAAAATGTGAATTCAAATAAAAAAAAAACTAGATCAGAGAAATGAAAATTAGGCCGAACCCTAGGAGGAATATCGGAGCTGGGATCTCTGCTGCCGTTTGGTACGGACGCCGTAGATCTTCGGGCTTTCTTCTTCTCTGCTCCTCCTGATTTCTTCATTTTCTTTTTTTTTTCCTATATTTTGTTTTTCCCTCTCACTCACTCACTCTGTATTTCGTTTTCTTACGTAAATTTTTCGTTTTTCGCTTTTGCTTTATTTTCAGTTCTTTTACTTTATTTTTCCTTTCTGTTTCGTTTTGTTTCTGTTTATTTATTAGACTTCAAACTTATACATACTCTAAAGTTTGCCACAAAATAATTATTATTTATATTATCAATAAAATATTTTTAGTTTATAAACAGTATTAAGATGTAATACGTATTTTATTTTATTTATTTTTTATTTTTTTAATATCTGTATAAAACAAGTGTTACTATTCTAATATTATTTGTTAAATAAAAATATTTTATTAATAATATATAAAATAATTATCTTTGTCACAGAGTAATTAACGTAGAGAAATGATTAATATTTCTCTTAAAGAGCTTAAAAAATACACTTACATATTAAAATTTAAACTATTAAAATTAAAGTATGTTGAAAAGGTTGATGAGATTCATTTAATTATTACACTAACCTTAAGTACAAATTTAAAAAAATTAATTCATAAATTTATAAAAAAAACATAAATATAAGTGTTAAACGTATGTTACGATCTCAGAATCCTAACACAAAATAATATTTTTTTATTTTATAATTTTTATTGAGACTCTCAAAATCACGCGAAAGAGAAAAAAAACAAAATAATGGAAGAATGAGTGACCGATGACGATCATACCAATTCCAACAAAAATATGTTTTAAATTATTATTATTATTATTATTATTATTATTATTATTATTTTACAGAATAACAATAGCAAATCTGCACTTGTCGGGAAAAAAAAGAAATAAGTTTTAATAAAAAACCCTTTGTAAAAAAGGTTTTCTGCCAAAAATAAAAAAAAACCTTAAAAAAGAAATGAAGAAAAGTCATGTGTCATGGGACACCACCAAAGAAGGGTTTTTACGGCAAACTTTATTGTACATGAAAAAAAAACTCATTTTAAATTTGTTTAAAAGAATAAGGGCATATGTGAAATTTATAGAATAAATCATTTTACAACAATTAAAAAAGTGCAAAAAAAAAAGGGGAAGAGAACTAAAGTTGGATGCTTAATGGACATCTTAACCGAGCCTCTTTTTTTTTTTTGCAATATTTATGCATAAAAAGTAGAAGAAAGAGATAAAAAAAATAAAATAAGTCTAGTAGGGATGTCGTGTGAACGCCCAATCAGATTAAAAAAAAGAGCAAAGAAAAAGAATAAATGAAAAAAAAAGGAAAAAAAAGACCAACAAGTGATTAAAAAAAATGGAAGTGGACTTTTTCTCCAAGTACTGGGACAAGATTCGAGTCTTAGAGTCCTCACTATTGAAAGAACTTTATTGTTTACCACTCCTGACCCAAACAGGATTAATCTCATATCGTAAAATGAATGAAGATACCTGTGTCTCCATTGATTGGGTGTTAATTCGTTCAATTTGATTAACTTTGAACGAATGACTAAAAACTTAAAGGAAATCCTAAATTCAACTCATGTATTACTAGTCTTACCATACTTGCTAAAAAAAACCTAATTTTTATTTTTTATTTTTGATTTTCGCTTTACAAAACCTAAATAATATATCTACCTACCAAAACTACCCTTCACAATTCTATAGGTTAAAACCAACGCTCCCTTTCCTCATTTTCATTTTTTTTTTGTATGCAATCCTCATCAATCACTCAATCATGTGAAAGCCCAAATTTCTCTATTCTCCTTATACCTATTGAAGGTAAAGAATTGAAATAATAAGTAATGTAATAACGTACTAAGTTTTGGAGGAACCTAATAGCTAGACACAAAACTATTTAGTCGCCACCAACTATTCTAACCTAGGTGTGATTGGTCACCTATTCAAACTAAGGATAAGGCTTGGTCTGCGTTAAGAGTTCTAAGTTCGGGAGTACGGTTACGTGTGAGGAAGGATTAGCACCCTCACAACGCCCATCCTAAAATGGTACCAAATAATCTAAGGTTATTCTAATTTTGCCTTTTTACTTTAATCTCGATATAATTAAATATTGAAAAATCTTTTAAGTCTCCTCCATCAAGCTGGTTGGATAACCTAAAAGTTTTTCTCACATCAAGAGTATTCAAGTAGGACCAATCGCCTTTCTTGAAGAGGCTCTGTCGTCGGATTGTTTACATATTTTATGCAAACCTTATTTTGACTCCTATACCATTTCTACTTATTATTTTATCTTATTTTATTTTATTGTTATTATTTTCTTATATAAATTATTATTTCATATATTTCTATATCTTTAAATAAACATGAATTATTTGATATTGAAAATTTTCTTAAAGACCTTCCATCAAGCTGGTAAGACCTTAAAGAAACTTTCTCACCTTAGGAATTTTTAAAGAAACTACTCAAGTGCAATTTCCTTTAAATTCCATCCCCGGAATAATTCACATCTATTAAAATATTTAATTTAATTTAATTTAATTCCTATTTATTTTAATTCTTTTTTAATTTTAGTTCTAGTTAATTAATTTGATTTTTATAATGAACTTAATTTTTATTTACTATTTTTTTATCTAATTTAATTTTTTTATAATTAAATTTATTAAATATCGAAAATATCTCCTTAGGTCTTTCATCAAGCTGGTAAGACCTAAAAGAAACGTCCTCAACTCAAGATATCTAAAAGTACTACTCGAGCGCAGTCCTTTTAGAATTCCGTCGTCGGGATATTTGTAATTATATTATTTTATTCTATTTTTATTTCTAAATATGTTAATTTTTATAATTCTTAATTTCTAATTTGATTATTTATTCTTTTAGTTGTAATTAATCTTAACTAATTCTTATTTCAATTTTTAATAATAGATTTGAATTTTAAATATTGGAAATATCTTTTTAAATCTTCCATCAAGCTGGTAAGATTTAAGAAGAATCTCCTCACCTCAAGATATATAAAAGTACTACTCAAGCGTAATACTTTTAAAATTCCATTGTCGAATCAATTAAATATTTTATGAAAATCTTATTCTTTCTAATTTTGGCCCTAATTTCGACTCCATATTAATCTATATATTTTTTAATCTTATTTCATATTATATCTATATATTTTATTTATTTTATTTATTTAATCTTAAAATAAATATGAATTATATTTTATTGAACATTCTCCAAAAAGTATTCCATCAATTTGGCTCAACTTAAAGAAGAATCCCCTCACCTAGAAATTTCAGGGAGTCTTAATTGACTTTCTCGAAATTTCATCATTGGTACAATTCACATTCATTCTATAAAATCTAATTTTCAACCTAATTCCTATTTCTTATTTATTATCCTTTTTATTTATCTATTATTTTTGTTTATGCTCATTTAATTTTAGTCTTTACTAATTAATTTTCATTCATTTCATTTATTTTATATCTATTTAATCTTAAAATAAATATGAATTATATTTTATTGAAAATTCTCCCAAAAGTATCCCATCAATTTGGCTCAACTTAAGGGAGAATCCTCTCACCTAGAAATTTCAAGGAGTCTTAATTGACTTTCTTGAAATTTCATCCTCGGTATAATTCACATTTATTTCATTATTATCTAATCTTATTAATTACTAATTATTTTTAATCTAAACTATTTCATTCTATTTATTTAATTTTTCCGTCTAATTTATGTTCTTGTATTTCTATTTGTTTATCTATATTTATTTATATTTTATTCATATTTAATTTACTAAGAATAAACATGTATTATAATTTATTGAAAATTCTTTCAAAAGTATTCCATCGATTTGGCTCAACTTAAGAAAGAATCATCTCACCTAGAAATATCCAAGGAGTCCCAATTGACTTTCTTGGAATTTCATTCTTGGTATAATTCACATTTATTTCTTTATTATCTAATCTTATTAATTACTAATTACTTTCAATCTAAGCTATTTCATTCTATTTATTTAATTTCTCATCTAATTTATATTCTCGTATTTATATTTATTTATCTATATATTTATGTTTTATTCATATTTAATTTACTAAGAAAACATGTATTATAATTTATCGAAAATTCTTTCAAAAGTATTCTATCGATTTGGCTCAACTTAAGAAAGAATTTCCTCACCTAGACATTTTTAAGATGTCTCAATTGACTTTCTCAAAATGTCATCATCGGTATAATTCACATTTATTTTTTTGATAATTAATTAATGTTTTTATTATTTTATTATTATTTTATCCCAACTTTTACTATTAATTTTTTTATCATTTATAGTTTTATTTAAATAATTATTTTAAAACTTAAAGAAGCCCTATTTCCATATTCATATTTAATCCTAATTCTGAAATAAACGAACATATAAACAACACATCAACAAAATGCATAAATATCAACATGCCAAATCAAATTATTTCATTCACATTAACTATCTAGTTTAATTATCAAAGTCAATTTCTCAAATTAAATATCTTAACGTCATTTTCTAACTTTAATTAAATTACCTAAATTATATTACACAAATTTTTAATTAAATAAATTATATATATTAAATTAAACTAGCAAGATACTTGAATGATAAAACAATAATAATTAAAAGCATTGAATCACGTGACTTAGTCCTCATTTCACACAAAAGCTATTTAATGGCAAAAGTTTCTTACCTCTTTTTTTTTCTCTACTTTCCTTTTCACATTTCTTTTTGTCTTTCTTCTAACTACTTTCCTTCTTTCCTTTCTGTTTGATGTTCTTTCTTTCTAATTATGCACGTGGCTTCCCCGGAGAATACTATGGTGTTAGATGAAAATGGTGGCGCTCAGAATCACTTCGCTGCTTTGTCTTCTAAGCAACTAGCTTATCGCCTCCTTTGATTACCAAGAGTTGATCAACTGAATGAGGAATAGCAGCTGGTAGATGGTGGCTCAACAATAAGAAGCTTTGGTGGGCGTGGAAGCAAGACAGTAACACTTAAGGTGGAAGGAAACTCGGGTGTGCAAGCGATGGCTTGGGCAGCAGACGCTGCTGTTGAAAGAGCAGCAAAACTGTAACAGAAACTCAATGCAGCAGGGGTGCCACGGATAACAACTAGCATGGGAGCTTGGGGATGGAATGATGGATGCGCAGAGCAGGGAAACCACACTCGTTGCTGCAGCGATGGAGAAGCAGCGTACGGTGGCAGGGAATGATGGTGGTGTTCCAACGAGCAGAAACGGTAGCAGCGAAGATAGTGATGATATTATGGGTTGGGCAGTGATGGTGATGAAGCAAGATGATGGTGATGATGTATTCCGATCCTTTCTTCTCGTCCCCCCCTTCTGTGATTATTTTTGTGAATGTAATCCCATATATCTTGAGAAAGAATAAAACCAGCAGCAATGCAAAGAACACAGATGCAGTAATGTTTTTTTGGTCGCGGCTTGGAGCAGGAGTTGAAGTTTGAACAGAAAAACAAGTGGCAGAATAGCTTGGGTGGCTGGTGTAATGCGTGGCTGTGGTGGTTCGTGGTACGGGGATGACGCAAAAACGGAATGGAGGCTGGAACAGGTTGAAGCTTGGCTATGTTGACTAAGGGAAAATGAAGGCTTGGTTTGTGCAAGGAGAGGCAAAACGAGAGAGTCTGAAAACCTCAGAATTTCCTCTTTTTCTGTATTTTTCCCCCTTTTTAGGGTTTTTCTTCCCCCTAGCGGCTGCCCCCTTTTTTTTTCACGTCCCAACAGTAGCAAGGTATGGCTCTCCACAGCAGTAGGGACTAGCGATGCAGGGCTGTTCGGTGATGGCAGTAACGGTGGGGAAGAGAATCAAAGATGTATGGCAGCAAGGTATCTTATTTTCCAACGTCTCCTCTTTTTCTTGTCGTTTTGGCCTTGTCTCGATGAAACAATAGATGCAGTGGCGATGGCACAGCAAACCTAGAATGGTGGAAAGGAGCAAATGGCTTTCGTTTTGACTGGTTTAATAACCCTGAGACAAAGCTCCACACAGCAACGAAAAAAAGGTGGCACGTAGCAGTAGGTTTTGATTCGGACAGTGCAGGGGTTGCCGAAGTGGGTAGAACGTGAGCAAGCGAAAGAGATGGTGATGATGATTAGTGGTCAAGGTGCAAAGCTCGGTTTGATGATGGTGATGATCTCGGCTTGGTGGTGGCGGTGAATGAATATAATATGGTCAAGCTAAGTTGAAGATGAAGATGAACAGTGGTAGTGGCTGTTCCGTGGAAAAAAAAGCAGTAGCAAAAATTCTTTTTCCTTTCTAGGTTTTCTTTCTATGGTTCCCTTTTTGTTTTTTTTTCCCTAGGGTTCCTCCCCCACCCCTTTTTTTTCTTTTTGCCGTCTGCTTTATATCTTTCTTTTTCAAGGTTTTCTAGGGTTTTCAAGGTTGTCCTCCTTTAACCCTAGTTCTCTCCCTTTAATATATGTGTTTGTCTCTTTTTATTTAATTTTCTTTCCTTTCCTTGATACGGGTAATAAAACCCATTTTATTTCCTTTCCATCCATGCACAAATTTGAGTTTGACTTGTATCTTTATTGATTCTCACTTGATTCACTCATTGATTTTGATTTTTAAATTTTTGGCTTTGCTTTTGTTTTAAGATTCTGATTTTTTATTTTTTTTTATTTTGTCAAGTTTTCCTTCTTTGATCACTTTATTTCTTGTTATTTTTGTTCTATTTTTTCATTTTTATTTTTTATTATTATTATTTTTTATTTTTTTATTTTTTTAATAATAAACAAGATAGTAATACAAAAAATTAAATTCATCTTCTAATTATCAAATCCAATAGGCCCAATAACATTAAAAGACCCCGGACAAAATGGGGTGTCTACAAGTAAAATTATGAAAATTAATTTCCCTATGTTATGGAATTATCGGAGAAAATTGCCAAGTGGGCCCCATAGAGCAATCCGTATTTCGAATGCTCTCCGAAGTGACAAAATATTAAAATTGGGCCCAAAATACCTAAAGGCTAAGAACACCATATTTTGGAATTCTTTAAGATCATACTTAGATTTACGTGCAACAAATTTAAAATGACGATCGTGTCCATACCACGAAATAACTTTCCTGAATAGCAGTCAAACCAAATTGACTTTGGACCCACAAACTGTTATAGGAAAATCCTCGCATAAAAATGTTTCACGTGGATCCAGCTTGTGAATTGAATTATGCGAAAGTGCTAAAAACAAAGCGAATGGAACCAAAAGCGTTTGTAAAGGGTAGTTTGGTAATTTCACTACTCATGACGGGTCAAAACTACCTTGAGAGTTAATAATTGACCATGTTTGGCCCAAATATGTAGAAAAATAAAATAAAAATTTTGAATTTAAAAATAATAAAATAATGTTAGGACATAAATGAAAATAATAAAAATATACAAGGGTATTATGGTCATTTAGTACGAGGGTTGGTCAATTGGTCAATGTTTTACCAACATTGACCAAAATAAATAAAATTTAAATAGAAATAAAATAAAAAATCTGAATTGGAAATAATAAAATATTATCAATGGTATAAGTGTAAATATTGGGACATTAAATAGGTAAAATTGTCATTTTACCTAGGGCAGATTTTTACACATTAAAATAATATATATAAAATAAACATGAAATCTGCCTCCTTTAACCCAGCAAGGCCGACCTCCCCTCCCCTATTATTCTGCTGCACGTTTCTGCCCTGTTCTCTCTAAAAATCCCTCACGTTAGCCTTGCAAAACTCCGTTCTTTCTTCGTCAATTCATCCATCCAACTCTCCTCACAAGACTTGCCCCCTACCTCCTCAATAACACCTTAAACCCAGGATTTGAGTGGCTGAAGTGAAGGAATCGGGACTGGTTTGGGCTACTGAATAGTTCGGTTAGAGCAAGCTGAGAAGAGATGATGTTTTCTCTAAGCTTTAGCTATAGTATTTGATCCATTTGTGCATGCGAAATATGTTGGAAGCTTTAAATTGAAATAAAAATATGTTTTGGCAGCCATGAGATGTTCGGTTATTGGGGCGGACGAAGAAATAATGGTGATTTTAGTGCTTGTTGGGTTGGATTTAGCAGTAAATGATGAGAGGAAATTAGTTGGAACTTGGATTAAGTGATAAATTGTGAAACATTAAAAGTGGCGTGAGATGAGTAAATCCGGCCATGTTGTGGGCTGAATATGGTGATGGAATTTTGTTGAATTGAAGGTATTATAAGTCCTAAGTGAGTAAAAGAGGTTCATGAAGTTAGAAATGATTGAAGAATGAAAATCACGAGGGTATGGCAACTTGAGGCTCACGGCCATGAAGGATAATGAAGTGGCGTGGGATTGATTTTACTAAATGCTGAAGGAGTGTTTGATTTATGCTTAGAAATGGGAATACCATGGGAATTTCCATGGTTTAAGAATTAAACAATAAAATATAAATGTAAATGTTAATGAAATTATTTGAGAAATGAAATTTGGAAGAGATTTCCACTTAGTGTAATTGAATTATGGTAATTGGTAGGAAATTAAATAAGTTAAATTAATTGTTGAAATCAATGAAATGGAAGCTAGGAATTAAAAAGAAAATTTTTAAAATTATAGTATAGAATATTTAATACAATATGGAGAAATGAATATTCATAAAAGTTAATAACATTAGTAGCAAATTAGACTTAGAAAAGATTGGTAATTTAAAGAGAATCCATATTGTAGCATTTGGTAAAGAAAATAAATAAACTAATTGTTGGAATTAATAAAGTAGAAGATAAGAAATTAAGAGGAAATTATTGAAAAATCATAGTATAGAATTAAATTTGGAAAAGAATATAAAATTTAATTGTGGTCATATGTTAGTATTTAATAGGAGATAAAATAAAATAGTTGTGGAAATTAATAAAATGGAAGTAATTTTTATATAAGCAAACAATGGAATTAATATTAATAGTGAACAAAGATTAATTGTAAAATTTGAATTGGAAAATAATAAGTATAATGCAAGAATGAATATTTAACTATAATAGGAAATTATGTAGAGAAGAAAGTATTGATGTAGTTCCTAAAACATATTAATTGTGGAATTAATATAAATAATGAATAAAGATCAATTATGAAATTAGAATTGAAAAATAACAAGTAAAATTTAATAAAGAATATTTGGCTAAAAGTATAATGCATGGGGGTTTTCATATGAAATTTCATAGTTAATAGTTAAGAATAATTTATAAAGACTAATAAAATTGTTAGTGAAAATTTAGAATTGGAAAGTGACAAGTGAAATTCAAGAATGGTAATTTGGCTATAATAAAAAAAAAGTACATGATAGTGATGGAGTGAATTAGAAAAAAAAGAGAATATAATTTAATTGTAGTACACATTGATAATTAATAAAAAATAATAAAATAATTATTAGTATTAAAATATGAATGATTATTTGTCACGACCCGTGACCACATTTTTCATCTTCTTATACACAACTTAACCGGTTGGGCTGTCTGCGATACTTCACTTGTACTGACTGTTAAACAATTTTACGTAATATTTTTTATATTAAACACATCCTCTATCGTAATAAATCAGATAAGTAGTACTGTTGACGTGTCTAAATACAGAAAATAAATGATCATACCTCAAATAATCAGTCGATCTGACACATTGTCCTTCGTGTACAGCCAAGATCCACAATCCACTGAACTTACATTCATCAAAAACTTGAAATGTTGAAAATTAAGGGGTGAGCAAAACCACGGCTCAGTAAGAGAATTATATGCCTCACTTGATACTCAGCTTCCTATATGCTGAAAATCTTTTTCATTTTTCCTATGGGCTCTAAGCTCGCATGTAGGAAGGATACTACAGTCGGCTAGGGATCCGAATAGAGTAAGGTAGGTATTTTAGAATACCATACTTGTTACGGAACCTAGAAGCAACTGTAGAGAGAAATTTTTCTTTTTGTTTTGAATTAATAAATTCTTTTCCTTTTCAATCTTTCATAACCTTTTTCATATTCTTTTCAAAATAATGTTTCTACGAAATAAAGCATTTAAATAAAATAATTAATATTCGTATATTCCTTGAAGAGAATATTAGTTAAATCATCATCTTATTTCTTTAAAACTCATTTCATGTTTTAATGTACTCTCTTAATTAGTACCGTACTTTAAAAAGCAAAATAAGCTATTAAAATCTATTCCATTCTTAAGTTCACAAGGCATCATTCTTTTTATCAGTATGATTAAGTGTGAACGAGACGAACATTCAAGTAGCACATGTTTGAGTGGCATATATAAACAAAATCCGATATATCACACACATCATATGTCATGTGCACAAGATCTATTTCATTCTTCGACATTTGTCGCATCCCCATCAGAACTTAGACTGATTACTAACACATCAGAACTCGTGTAGCACTTAGTTCCCGAAGGATTCTAGAGGTGGCTCACACGGTAAAATCATCGAGTCTTTGCTCGGTTTGGCCTTTACTAACACATCAGAACACGTGCAGCACTTAGTTCCCGAAGGATTCTAGAGGTGGCTCACACGGTAAAATCATCGAGTCTTTGCTCGGTTTGGCCTTTACTAACACATCAGAACACGTGCAGCACTTAGTTCTCGAAGGATTCTAGAGGTGGCTCACACGGTAAAATCATCGAGTCTTTGCTCGGTTTGGCCTTTACTAACACATCAAAACACGTGTAGCACTTAGTTCCCGAAGGATTCTAGAGGTGGCTCACACGGTAAAATCATCGAGTCTTTGCTCGGTTTGGCCTTTACTAACACATCAGAACACGTGCAGCACTTAGTTCCCGAAGGATTCTAGAAGTGGCTCACATGGTAAAATCATCTAGTCTTTGCTCGGTTTGGCCTTTACTAACACATCAGAACACGTGCAGCACTTAGTTCCCGAAGGATTCTAGAGGTGGCTCACACGGTAAAATCATCATGTATCACATTTTTCGGTTGGCATATTCCATCTTATGTTTAATACTTTCCTTTTTAACATATTACCTATCATTTATGGAGTCTAAGATAGACATCAATCTTATCATACTATAAACCTCGGAGGGTAAAGAAATACACCGGTCAAATCTATAACCATAACCTATATTGTCCTCGGTGGATCACTGATTTAGGCGTCGACCGGGACTAAACAGGTCACATATCATGCATCAGCATGATAGGAATGCCAACCATCTCAAAACCGTATTTTCATCATAAAATAAACCTTTATGGAATTTATATAAATATAAAATTCCATAATTTAAAACCATAAGGGTTAAAATCCTTTAGTGAATATTTATAAAATATTCATAAAAATATTCACTATATTTCACTTCATCTTTTCTCTCGTATTTCGTGTAAATTATCTATTTCGAGAATTTTCGGTGATTTCATTGTCACCATTCTCGAATACATGAATATGTTAAAATTCCATCTCATTATATTCATGTTTTATGAAATTTAGTAATTTCCTCCTGTTTCGTGATTTACTATCGAAATTCGGAAATAAAATCATTTAATATGATTTTATAAAGTTTTTTCTAAAATTTTCGGCAGCATAACGGCTGCCGATTTACTAACCTCCTGCACGGAAAAATACAGTTTTAAATCTTTCAGCCAGTACTTCTTCCCAAATTATTTTCAGCAAATCATGCATCATAATAATTTTCATAAAATATTTGCATAAAATATTTCAATTTAAAATATGCAGACTGAGTATCCTTACAGTGCTGCACATGCATCCCTTACCTTTTTTGGGTCGGCGACTTCCTCTTATCGATCGCGCCCGCAGTCCTTTTCTCCCGATTCCTTATTCTGATTGCTGAAAATAATTTCTGGAATTAAAATTCTAATTTTTAGAATTTTTTTCATAATTTATTTAATTTTTCTGAAATTAAATTTCCGGGAAATTTCTTACCGAATTTTATTAAATGTCCGGGTTGTCGAATTTCCGGAAATTTTTCAAATTCCCGAAATTCTCCTTTTTCCTCTTTTCTTTTTTTTCTCTCTTTTTTTTTTTTTTTTTTTTTTTTTTTTTTTTTTTTTTTTTTTCTTTTTTCTTTTCTTTTCTTTTTCTTTTTTCTTTTTTTTTTTTTTCTTTTTCTTTTCTTTTTTTTTTCCTTTCCCGGTCAGGCCGGTTCAGACCGGTCCAGTGCCTTTCCTCGCCGGCGGTCGGTTCTCCGGCGGCTCGATGGCTCAGCAGCTGGTCGGCGCCACGACGAGCTTGGATCTGACCTCCGTTCATCCCGAATCGACGGCACGGCGGCGGATCGAGGCGGAATAGGTTCGGTTTCTCCTTCCTCTTCGCCGGCCCTCCTCCGCCGTTCATTGCGCCTCCGGTGGCTTCCATCGTGTTCCTCTCCCTCCGGCGGTGCTTCGGTGGCAGTGGCGGTGCCTGGATTGGCCGGCACCGCCGTCCGCCATTTTCCTTTTCTCTTCCGGCTTCCTTCGTTTCCGTCGATTCCGTTTCTGTTTTCTTCATGCCGCCGGTGGCTTCTTCCCTTTCTCTGGTCGGTGGCGTCTCACCTTCCTTTTCCCCTCGCCGGCGGTGGCAGCTCCGCCACCGACGGTCTGGCTGGAGGGGTCGGGGTTCCTCCCCGATTTTCTCCGTTTTCCTTTTCTTTGGTTTTCTGTTTTATTTCCTCTTTTGGTTTTTATCCTCTTTCTATATTTAGTATATGTTTTACAATATACTATATACTATATCATATAATTTATACACATAATATTTACCATATATTACACATATAATATTATTTCATATATATTGTAATACAATATATATTATATATATATTATATATATTGTACATTACAAAATATATATATCTAGTATATATATATTTTATATTTTATACTTTAGAATAAATAACATTTATATATAGAATTATATAAATGTTATAATACAATATATATATATACCTATAAACTTTAATATAAAATAACATTTACATTTTCTATATATGTATGTGTGTATATATTTATATATACATAAAATATTATGTTTATATATATATTATTTAAATTCATGAAATAGTATATATTTCCATATATATACCAACGTATATTAAAATATACTATATAGTATTTTAAATACATACGTATTTGTATAAAATACATTTATATAATTTGTAATTATATAAATATATTTCATTTTATTCTCTTATTTTCTTAATTAGATTTGGATTTTAATTTATCCAATTTAATTCTTTTCCTCTCTCTATTATTTTTATCTTCACTTCCAATTTAATTTCCTTTATACGAATTTCCCAATTCTTTCACTTCCTCACTTCTCGGGATTTTCACCCATATCCCATTCTCGCAAAATTTTATTTATTTCCTCTGATTTAATTTCTCCAATATTTATTTTCAATATTTCTAATTTCCAATAAAGGGAAAAATTTACGGTTATCACATTATTATTATTATTATTATTATTATTATTATTATTATTATTATTGTTATTATTATTATTATTATTATTATTATTATTATTATTATTATTATTATTATATTATTATTATTATTATTATTATTATTGGATGGAATCATAATTGGGAAAAGATTTCAATTTAAGTGATAGTGGTGATAAGATATTTAGTAGAAAATTAAATGAATAAATTATTAAGATTGACAAAATGGAAAATAGAAATTTATAGAATATTCATTATAGTTATATATGGAATTTTAAAATGTAACTTGGAATTATTGGTGACATGAGATTTAGAAAAAGAATGGCCTTTAATTGAAATTATGTTTAATGATCAGTAGGAAATAAAATAAATTAATTATTGAAAATTTCAAATTAGAAGATAGAAACTAATAGAACAATTATTATAATTGGAATATAGAATTTTGAATATATTTGGGATTATTGTGCAGTGCTAGGAAATTAAAAGATAAAGAGGCGTAAATTGCCCTATCGGATTTTGTAATGCACGGAAGTAGAGGTAAGGAACATGTATGGGAGTTGCATAAGAAATATTTTACTTGCATTTAGAAATTTCGGAAATCGAATCCTGATTGTTTAATCACTTAACTTTCCTAAATGAAAAGTAGAAGTTTATTTTTTTAAAAATTCTTACAAGCCTAAATATTGTCTTGCATGAAATGGTTTTCATGAATTGATTTACATAAAATGATTTATATGAAATGTTTAAATTGCATAAAATGTAATTTTTCATGATTTACCATTTTATGTTCAAATATGCTATTATATAATTAAAGTTTTGCATTGAGTTTTAATGAATTTTATTATTGCCAAATATAATAATTACTCTGTTATATGATTTCAATTGACTGAAGATAATTGCTATTTGAAATGTTTTCTATTGTGAATTATATGATTTATGAAAATGATTTTGAGATGGTTACTCCTTAGTGATCATGCATACGAGATTGATATTAATATAACTGTGAGACCCTAATCAAGTCCACAAGTGTTGTACATGACAGTGAGAATTATGGTCAAACACACATGTTTTTGCAGTGAGCACTTGACCAGTGCGAACTGTGACTGTTCGACGATGACCATTCATTACTGTTTCGTCCCTTTGGGGATACTGTTTCATCCCTCCGAGGATACTATATTGTGCATGATTGTATTGGATGTGACTATCTCCACTGAACTGTATGTGAATGATTTGATTTCTGAATGATTTGAATACTGTATAATTTGAATACTGATTTACTGATTTGACAGAAAGAAAGAAATGTTTAAATCGAATGATTGATAGTGATAATTTAAATGAATTGTTTTACTGTACTACATGAAAATACGAAAAGAATTGCTTATAGCATGATTTTAAAAGTGATACTGTACTGTTTACTGAAATTGCATACTGAAATTGCTTCATAGAATTTTTTTAAATAAATAGTTTTATATACAGTTATTGAAAGGAAATTGTATGAAATTATTAAATGTTTTATACTGTTTATCTATTTTATCGTCAACAATTTACTCCCTATAGTCGGAGTTAGGGATTGGAACACGAAAGGTACTTCAAAGTACCTCCCATACTCCATCTGGTTACCTGACTGACTATAGTATCCTTCCTAAAAACATCCCCTAGTGTACCGTTAGGAAAATAAATGTTTTTATGCATTTTAATGTTTACCTTTAATATGTTTTTTCATAATTAGTAAAAAAGGTTTATTTTATTCCCACTGCATATAGTACGCACTTTTATATATGTTTCTTACTGGGCTTTCCCCAAAGTTAACCCCTTACTTCACCCTCTTAAATAGGTTATTTGTGTACTTGCCAATTGCTGCGCTAGGTTAGTTGAAGAAAATTACTAAAAGCTTAAAGTATCAAGTGATCAGGTATATGTAAAATTTTATATTTATATTCAGACTGGTGAATGCAAAGCAGATGTATTTATCATGGGATGTAAATAATGTAATATTAAGTTAAAGAATGTATATAAACTAGTGGGATGTAATTTTATTGAACTGCTATAAATAGAATTGTAAATATTGTGTTACAAATGATTTCTTATTTATTATTTATGGATTAATTAATTTAATGGTATAAAAATTTAATTGTAATGGAAATTCTAGATTGAACTTACACCGACACCAAATGCAAACCAAATGATAACGAGTAATTGAATGAGAAGGATAGTATCGATAAGGAAAAAGTTAGTTCGGAATTCTATAATTCTAAACGTTACAAATCATCGGAGGAAAGGCATGGTTTCTACACCAAATTGTAAGGTAAAACCCTCATTTTCATCTTTGATTTGATTTATATGGGTCTTGATTGTGTGTATTGTAGGTGATTTTAGGGTTCGAGAAGGGGGAATGGGTTGTTACCTGCCCGTGACTCATGGTAGCAAATAGTTGTGGGCCTCTTAAAGCTCATGGCTATTCCTTACCATGAGCCTTAAAAGACCCACGGTTATGCTCTACCGCGAGTCTTTAAAGGCTCATAGCAGCGAATAGCCGTAAGCCTTAAGAGGCTCACAACATCAAACTACCGTGGGCCTCTTGAGGTTCACAGCAGTATACTGCTATAAGTATCTAAACACAGCTCTTCCTTGTTAATACGGAATTGGGTGTTTCTTTCTTGTTTTTCTTTGAAAAGCATACTCAAATCTACAACAGTCCTAGAATGTGGAAGCCCAATCAAACAAAATGACAATTTTCACATGAATTAAACAAAAAATTACAAAAATAAACTCAAATTAGAAGACAAAAACAGAATTCTAATTAAATAATAAAGTCAAATCACAAAATAAAAAGCGGATCTTACGCCTTAATTGTTTCACTTAAATGTAAGAGAAGAACATGAAAGTTTGAAGGGTTTTGCTATTGTTGATGGCCTTCAGCTTTGAACAATGGGCTTAGAAGAAAATGGAAAGTTTTGAAGGGAGCTCGATGTAAAATGAATCGTTTAATAAAATACAGAATGTAGAACTGCTTTAGCCCAAATAATTATATGTGCAATTGTGTTTTTTACAGATGCCACTTACCCAAGGATCTAGACAATTTAGATCATCACATGCTAATGAGGCACTTGACGAGGAGAGGTAGTAAGTGCTCGTATTTGATGAAGCACTTGCTCTAAGAGATGTAGCTAGCTAATACTTCCAGTGAAGGAGTTGTTGTAGTTATTTGGCAGGGAAAGGTATATTTTGAAAGCTATTACATATTTAATGTTATTAAAATAATATTTAATTATATTTAATTATTTTTCTTAATATAGGATTGAATCTTGAATTTCATTTCATAAGTTTGTCAATAATGTGTTATTATATTCTGTTTGATCTATTTATGTTCTTGTTATTTCGTAGTGCATAATGGCAGCTATATGAGATCAACTTGAGGTAGTGGTGGTAGGTGGCCATTATACAACATGACAGTACATCTGCCTTAGGCTCTACCTCGGGCTCCACATCTTGATGCAGCATTAGTCCCAGCTCTTCCACCAGCGTCCGTCCCAGCTCTGCCACCACCTACTTCATCTTCAGCAGCTCCATCCTCAATAATCCCTTCTCAACATTTGTGATTAAATAAATAAAATTATTTTTTTTTTATATTTCGACTTTTACTTTTTTGTATGAAATGGTAACTATATATATAATTGTTAATTTCTTCTCATTGCTTCATCTATAATCATTTATTTTTTGTTTTTACTATATGTTTTTTTAAATAACAAGTTATCATAAATAAATTGTAGATGATTAAATAAATAAAATTCTCATAAATAAAAAAGATAATGTTTAAGCTACAAAATACAACAAAATAAAAAAAAAAGAACTCGACATCATGGTTTATCTAGATTAATTGTTTCTTGAGTAGCAACATCTGTGTTTGACACAAACAATAACTTGAAATCCTCGATATGATATACATACGGGAGCTCCCACTCTCGAGCACATTCATATCGATACCTGCACCAGTTGCACATAATGACCTACAACAATTTATTATATTTTGTTAAATAAGTGTTAAAACTAATAATATTGAAGCATTCTTAATGCTAGACTTTAATCATAACCAATACTTGAACAAAATGACAATTGCTTATAAATTCAATAGCATTTAACCTATTTCTGCAGTGGTGGAGGTGTAAGAGATCTAAGTGGGAGATATGTCAGGCACTATCTCAAAGATAAATGGACAAGCACGACATCATACTGTGATGTTATCAGATGACCCATATCTGGTAAAGTCATCCAATTATCCTTATAAGCTATGGTGTTGAAACAAACCACAGACTACATCAATTCATCAACATGCTCTTGACTTCCATAGAGACATACATAATCATCCCAGTATTTCATTAATCATCCATTAAATCTCGTCACACTTGTGGCCATGCATCTACACCCATGCCCAACAACCCAGCTATAGCTCTAAATCCACAATGTCCATCAGACTCTACATCAACAACACTGTGAATATATTGATATATCTCCACTGGGAAAGAATCAAAATATCGAATCTTGCTTACTGGACGATGCACGACTAATTTCTTCCTCTTATTCAGTAGTTTCACTGAACTTGTTGTTATTGGTGAAATAGTACTGTCATGACCAGATTCAACAATCTCAAAATAAGAAGGATCGCGTCAAGTTGACATGTCCATCTTCAATGCTTGAGAACAACCTTTTGTCTTAGCCTTTTTCACTTGAGGAACTAGTAATGTTGTTGCTAGCTCACCTAGTTCTCTCAATTTTTTTTTCAAGGCTAGTTTCCCTGACATATCACATTCTTTGAACCGTTTGACAATTATCTCCCACTCAGCATCCAATGTCAACTGTTACATCTCATCACCTTTGAACTTTGTCAAATCCAATTTTTACCAATGTGAATGCACAACAAATAAGAGAATTAGTTGTCTAAACCTACATATTCAACAATCTCATGAGCGCATGGCAACTCATGTGTGCTTCTTAACACATAACCATATGACAAATGATCAATATATGCACCCTTTGCTCGCTCTACCTCCCTTAATATCATATTCAATGTTGACTTTGACACCAACCCACGTAACTCCTTGAATAATAATGGCTTGAAGATATGTTCAACAACTGTGAGAACCCAAAATTCTCTATTCTTTCTATATCTATTGAAGGTGTTGAAATGGAATTATTGAAATTGGTCGAGGGCAAATTGGACATTTGCAAGGGCTGGTCAAAATGGGTCAACTTTTAACTAAGTTGACTTAGAAAAAATAAATTAATAAAATTCTGATATGGACAGTGAAAGTACTATGCAGTGGCATATGATGTAAAAATAGGGAATATAAAATGGTAATTGGGTCATTTAAGCACCTATTAAATCTCATAAATTAAAAATACAAATCCACCAATAGAATTATGACAACACACGAAATTCTACCCATTTCTACAGCCTTCTACACCGCCTCATTTCTACTGCATTTCTCTGTTTCACGTTGGCTTGGTTGCTGCCATTTCTCCAAGCCATTCTCACGTCTTCCCTAGTGTAACCCCCTCTTTTATTCATCAAATCACCTAGGTTTCTTCAAGAAAAATATTCCCCACCTCAAGAGCTCTTAAATCATTTAAAAAGCCCAGCCAAAAACTAGCAAAAACCCCTGTCCTGTTGCTGCCAGGAATGTTTACTACACATGTAATTTTCCAGCCTTATTTCATGCACTTTTGTCTCTTTTTATATGGCTGGTTTGGATGAATAAATGAAGTATTTGATCATAATTCGGAATAATATATATATATATATATATATCTGAATATAACATTCTCAATCTTTTACAACAAATGACAATGGTATCAAATGTTTATAAAACTCAAAAAACAATATCTGATTGGGCAATAGCTAATTTATTAGTATCTGGATTTTCTGGACAACTCAAAGGATGGTGGGATAATTATCTCACTTCTAAAGAACAAAAAGAAATACTTAATGCAATCAAAACTGATAATGATAATAATCCAATCTTAGATGAAGAAAATCAACATATACAAAATGCTGTTGCAACATTAATCTTTGCAATTGCTAAACATTTCATTGGAGATCCATCACACTTAAGGGATAAAAATGCAGAACTTCTGTCCAATCTCAAATGTAAGAAATTAGGCGAATTTAAATGGTATAAAGATAATTTTATCACCAGAGTTATGCAAAGGACAAATAATAACCAACCCTTTTGGAAAGAAAAATTTTTAGCTGGATTACCAAATCTGCTAGGGGCAAAAGTTAGAAACAAAATAAGAGAAGATTTCAAAG